>BSQZ01000031.1:4620000-4645000 GCA_033239005.1 Lamellibrachia satsuma
CATTTTACTCCCTGATTATCGTACTTTCAGAATATATGGAATATTCATATTCATAAAATGCATTTTTGCTGTTGAAATCTTGACTTGAAGTGATGCAGTCGATTTTCTTGCATATTCACTGGGAATGCAGTATTCAGTGGTCACAGCAAATGGTAATTGTCCGTCTTCTTTGTGCTTGCCAGGTCGAGATTTATAACTGAATTTGTACTCACTTGATCAATGTGTACATAGAGTGTAGTCAACGCATTGTTCTCCAGGTTCGAAGCGATTTTAATCGTGTGTATCAGACGGCCACATACATAGTAGCAATGTGATCACGAAACATGACAACGAAAAGAACATTGAAGAAAAATATCACCGTAAACACTAAAGAAAAGCAGTGAATGTAAATATCACTTAAAATGTATATAGACTCTTAAAGTCTAGAAGATTTGACAAGTAAATAGTAAATTCTGACCGGAAATTTGGAAATCTAATGCTAAAGCAGGTGTGGCCACCAGTGCCAATCTTACTGAACATTTGGATGCCTAAAATTCGGCATGACTACACACATCAGTGTGAATTTAAAATAGTCTTGCCCGCCCTTTAGAAACGCTCCTCTGGGGTATTTATACTCTCAGCTTACCAGATTCAAACGCCGTCAGTAGAGGCGCTGTGATTGTTTAAATACCAACTATGCTCTACCATTGGTCAACTTGTTAAACCACCCACCGTCTCAACCGCTGGACAGTCACTTCTCCCATCTGTTTCCTTGACCAGTTTGCCAATTAAGCTTTTGGAGCTGTGCCAATCCAGGGTTCTTTCAGTTCTTAATTAGGATGACCTCCGAGGTCAGAGCAATTTAGTAACTGTCAGGATTAAAGGTCAGTGTTTGTTTTCCATTAAGGGAGGACTGCAGGGTCTAAACATTACCATAAATCTTTGGCACCATAATGGATTTTGTCAATATCCACAAGCTTTTCGAAACCTGCTTTTCTGTTGCTAATCTAGGCTTAATATATCGATTAAACACCTCCTAATGACTTAATAACATTAGTTATTAAAAACGATATATATATATATATATATATATATATAGCTTGTGGATATTGACAAAATCCATATGATGCCAAAGATTGATGGTGATTCGTTTTCCGTGAGTTATGCACCTGTGAAGGATAAGGGGGCCTTCAAATCAAGTCACTCCTGTTACTGAGAGTTCGTTATGTTATAATTAATGCGCAATGTTCGTGATACTTTTTCTGGGGGTGCTTTGGAGATATTGCATAATGGGTGTTTCCGCCAGGCAGCAATATTACGGACATATTTTCGTCGCTAACAATATGACGGGACCAACATGAGATTGGATTCAGTAATAGGCTCATGCAGCACGATGCTCACTACAATATGTATGCGTAGCTGCAGCAACACGTTGGTGTGTCCCAACTGTAGATTCAATAGGTGGCTCCAATCCGCATGTTGAGATAATCGAGCGATATAATCGGGTCGTATTTGTTGGACCCGTCGAGACATTGGATCACGCAGTCGTTGTCCGGAATAATAAAGTGGTCGACGGACATGCGCGCTTTCTCTCTGACCAGCTGCGCTTCCGGAATGACGACACGATGTGTTTGCACAGAACAAGCAGAACGAATCAAAACAACATCAGCTGTATGTATACCATATTAAATATCAAAGATGTCTGGTATGTGTTGTTGCATGGATTGGATTTTCCCATTTTAGATAACTGCACATATAGTAGGTCTATATTTAAAACTTCAGTAATGTATTTCCTTCGTACTTGTCTACATCACAATTTTGTAAATGAACATAAAATTATAGAATTAGTCCTTTACAAAAAATTTTAAAAGTAAATTTAATGGTCAATGATTTGCATTACCCAAATTACATCTCGTTGATGCTGATTATTGGCTACTTACAGTTGAAGTGAGGCAATCGGAGGTCCAACGCTCAATAGCACCCCGAGTGTGTCGACAATGGGCGTGGCTGGGACGAACTCAACTTCTCGTGTACGCAGTTGGAATGACCATAACAGTTTCCACTTACGAACTTATCCTCTTCGCCCCCTTGTTGGTACATAAGACCACATAGTAACTTCCGCCATTTCGTATGCTCTTTAGCTGTATTCTCTGTATAAAATAAATTGATTGTTATTATTACTATTATTTTTATATGTGCTTATTGTGAATTAATAGTTTCTTTAACCATTACATCGAGACTTGCGGCATCATCCTGGAAAAGTAGCGCTATGGATCCGTAGTCTGAATGCTCTCCACATCGGATCTGATTCGGTTTAATATCTTGGAACAGATAAATGGAAATAATTAAATGCTCACAATTACTGTAGGCCTAACTGCTGTTCGGCATATATTACGTTTTGGCAGTTTGAAATTTAACATTCCAACAATATATTAATAATTACACAATATCGTAAATGTAGTTCGTTGTGAACCAGGGGCAGCTGTTCACGTGGTTGGATATATATATATATATATATATATATATATATATATATATATATATATATATATATATATATATATATATATATATATATATATATATATATATATATATATATATAGAGAGAGAGAGAGAGAGAGAGATAGAGAGAAAACGAAGCGAACGCCCGCAAAATCTGCAGAGGCATAGGTGACGAAGGCCTAATTGCCAGCGACTTAACAGCACAAATATATATATATATATATATATATATATATATATAGATATATATATATATATATATATATATATATATATATATATATATATATATATATATATATATATATATATATTCGTTTGTTCTCGTGTTCTGAGTGGTAGGGTGTTCCAAGAAGCTCCTGTGTCAATCTTTAGTCGGAGTGTGTAGCAATTTCCCTTGAGTCCAGTTGGTTGTATGTTCAGCACTGTGAACGCTTCATCGCGTGTTATGGATTTGTGGACAATTGTATCAAGACATGTTGTGCAACTGGTTATCGCATACAAGGATTTTTTGGTAGTTTTACTATCAGTCTCGTAGTCAGGGTCGACTGCGTCTACTCGTGGGCTTTTTCGGCTTGTGCGTTGTGTGCACTTGTACCTTGTTGGCTTGTTCAAGCCTGTTACTGGGGGTCGGCGTTTTTCACTGCTGCTTCTTCCGTGTCGCTGCCTTCTTGGTTTCCTGCAGCAAGCCTTCCAGTGTCCGATTGATCCACAAGAACTAAATGTTTTTATACGCAGGACACTGGCGTGGTTTGTGGCTAGTACCACAGTTACCGCATTTTGACCACGTTTGACTTCGTGGATGTCCGTTTTCCGAAGAATTAAATAATGTGTGTGTGTGTGTGTGTGTGTGTGTGTGTGTGTGTGTGTGTGTGTGTGTGTGTGTGTGTGTGTGTGTGTGTGTGTGTGTGTGTGTGTGTGTGTGTGTGTGTGTGTGTGTGTGTGTGTGTGTGTGTGTGTGTGTGTGTGTGTGTGTGTGTGTGTGTGTGTGTGTGTGTGTGTGTGTGTGTGTGTGTGTGTGTGTGTGTGTGTGTGTGTGTGTGTGTGTGTGTGTGTGTGTGTGTGTGTGTGTGTGTGTGTGTGTGTATATATATAGCTTGGACGATAATATAACAAACAACATACTAAAATTTGGGGATGACACAACATGTTTCGCAAGGTTAACATTGTGTGCGGCAAGATACATATAGCCTGTTCCAGTAACATATGGCTGATATATATTCGTACAAAATGTTATAAATAAAAATACAAATATAAATAAATCCACAAAAAACATAATGTAATGGAAAAGATTTAATTAATGAAATAAAATGTAGGCAATGATGTACTTTGTATTAAACAAGGTGAATTGTCACGGAGATTAATACACATTTATTGCATGTTCTTTGTAAAGTTTGATAGAATTCGCCGAATTGGTGATTAGAATTTAAAAAAAAAACGTTAACATATTAACAACGGTCACACTTACCAAACATCTAAAATAATATGTCACAAGAGTATAGAAATTGTACAGAAATTGTCATAGAAACGTAACAGAAAAATTCCAGTTAGTTTTTTTAGAAGGAATTACTTTTGCCTATTTTTTGCCTATTTTTATTTCATGTGAATTTGTCAAGGTATTGTACCTGCTTCTACTTATAGCCACATAAATGGTTATACCAAACACAATCACATGTTGTGTAATGCTCTTTTCACAGCCTCACCTCCAACTAGGTAGTTTATTATATTTTAATTTACATGTACGACTGTAGGTTTATGCATGTTTAAAACAGCCGACGTATTCCTTATGAAAATATACCATCGCATGGTGCACCATGGCAACCATGGCATACCATGATGTTTTGAAACAGGTAAACCATGGTAAAATGCCATGGTGTTTTGAAACAGGTAAACCATGATTAAATATCACGGTGTTTTGAAACAGATAAAAAAACCACGGTAAAATATCATGGCGTTTAGAAACAGGGAAACCATAATAAAATACCACGGTGTTTTGAAACAGGTAAACCATGGTAACATACTATGATGTTTTGAAACAGGTAAACCATGGTAACATACCATGGTGTTTTGAAACAGGTTAACCATTGTATACCATGCAATTACCATACACAATATATGAAAAAGCATGGTCTACCATAGTTTACCATGTAATGTCATCATATACCATACCATATAACACCATGTAATACTGCCAAATACCATAGATTACCATGGCATACCATGTAATTCCATGATATATTTTCATAAGGGATGGCGCATTTTAAGTATTATTAAACTAAACTAGCCATTGAAATATGAATAATTTTGAATTAACTATTGTATTCTACTTGCACTTGCTGCAGGAAGCAATCTTCCATTTACTTATTAAATAAAGTCAATTTTATGTATTAGACTTATGTTTAAACAATGTCACACACTCTCACACTTGGGTGACACTTTCTGTGCCTGTCTTATTCACATACACGACACATGCAGAATTTGGGAACAAAATAATTTCTTTTAAAAACTATCTTATGATCATGTCTTGGGATCATGATATGACTGTGCATGTACATTACTAAAGAACTGTGGATGTGGGTAAAACTCTTAACCACATGTGGTCATATCACTAATCAGAGAGTATATCAGGTGGTCAAAATAAAAAAAACAATCTTCACTCAGTCGCTAGGTAAACTGGACACAGTGTTCAAACATTGACAAAGCAGCCACAGATATACCTATTGAGCTGCAGGTTACATAGCCATGACTCGACGTAGAACAAAGGAAGGATCTGTGCTGTGTTCTGAAACTGGTAAAACTTATGACAAAAACAAGCATTACAGTTAGGGAACTGCCCCAGTTTTTCAACATGGACTGTTTGCAGAAGTGTAACATAATCAGGAAGATTACATCACTGTCGTTTAACTTTTAACTGTACATTAATATAAAAAGTGAATTTCACCCCCTATATAACAGCTTTATCACAAATGTTTACAAAGTATCATTTCTAGATATATTAAAGTTTCTTCGGTTATTAACAGGCACTTTGCATGTCCCTATTCTAAAGTGAAATAATGTTTTTTTAAGTGTTCGGGTAGAGTGTCGGTATACCTTCCTTTTCCATGTGAATATTTAAATAGTTTATACATTACAATCAATAATATCATTTATTATTCTACTGTGCCAAAGTTTTTTTAATTGATCACATTCACATTTGTATACAATCTTGGCATTTTATAATCCTGTGTTAACTAAATACATTCCCTGTATTTACTTGCTAAGTATTCTTATTTATTATCTGCCAGAAAGCTTTGGGTTTATTAGATTCCGTTGCTTTTAACTCCTTAACAAATGCGTGTCTTTGCACTGCCTTAGATTTATTTACAATTGTTTTATACTCTTTTACAGCTAGTTTCATTTGTTCCAAGTTTTCATCACTTTTATTTTCCTTATATCTCCTTCTTGCTCTATTGAATGCATTTCTTTTATCACTGCAGTCTGCATCAAACCAATCATTATAATTATTTACAGTTTTTGTTGTATTTTGTTTGCTGTACTGTTTCATTTTTAACATACTGCATTCTTTAGCACCTTTTAAAAGTAAGTCGTTAAAACTTGCAACCAACTCATCAAAACGTTCCCTAGTTGCCTCACTGATATTTGTTAATACATTATCTAGCAGAGTGTTAACTTTCTCAAGCCCATCTGAGTTGCTACTAAGAGCGCACTGGAAATGAGTTATCTTACTATATTCCCACTTGACTACTGTCCTTTTGACACCTGGGCTAATGTGGCACTGTGTACCAATTCCCGCTATTAGTACTGTATGAAGCACCAGTTCTAGCACACTGTGACCATCAGAAAACAGTGGATTACCATCATGTACAATAAAGTTATTCATATGTTTAAACAGCTATGGGCGACATAAAAATAATAAATAGTACTGATATTCTTAAAAGTGGGATTACTGCTTGAGTCATTAGTCATCCTCCCATTTACTGTAAACACATTAGCAGTTTTACAATGGTCTATTAATAGGGGCCAATATTTGTTACACTGGACATCATTGTTTGTTCTTTCATAGTGAGCTGCTGTGCCAGTGCTCAGACCTCATGTCATACCATAACACCCAAAGTCATTAAAAATATTGTCTTCTACTAAATCATACAAATTGCCAGATGTAGCATTCATTAAAGCCACATACAAACAAATGAATCATTACTAGGCAAAGGTTCTAACAATTCTAATTCACACTCTTCGAGAGCTTCTACTTTGGTATATTTCGACCCTTCTGGTGGAATATAAACAACTCCCAGCAATAAATCTTTGGTTAATCATAGAATGGCTTTGTCGACTTCATACCATGACACAACATCACTGTCAGTTTTTATTTCTGTTATAAATTCGTGTAGAACTTTCTTCTATGGTATTCCTATTCCTCCCAGTTTAACTTTTGAGCAGTACTTTCTACATTAACATTTTCCCTTATAGCCCTCAGGCATAGTAATATTATCAATATCTATGTAATTAATTTTGGTTTCTACAAAGCAGTTAATGGTATGAGGTTCGATAAATTCAATAAAATCAGGTATGTCCAATTTGGATGGTAAACTACAGACATTTGGAAATGCTGATCATATTTGCTTCTTTTTTTAGCAAGTATAATTGGTTCACATTCAAATTCAACAAAAACAGTCCCACTGTCCGTAGACTCGCAACAGCCGTTGGTGCACTCGTACTCATGTAGGTGGATGTAATCCCCTGGTCTGTCCTATGTGGTGATGGGGCGTATCCAGGGTGACATTCAGCCTCAGTGCAGTGGCGCCACATTAGTCGTCACAGCTTTTAGCTAGTTCTATGCCCACCATGTGACGCCACTCATTATTGGTTATATTAATTAGCTACTTATTGAAACATCACTCAACTTTGGTGAATGCGTAATTTTTTTGTAACATGTAGCAACCATTCCGTGTTGGTAATACACTGTATTGATGATTTGTTGAGGGAGATCGTTCTAAACATTATCAGTATGTGTGCATACCACTGAGTCAAGTCCGAATCAAGTCGTTGCCCATACCAAGGAATCATTTCCCAAGTCATCAGGATGCAAATCTAAGTCAAGTTTCAATAGAGCCCACCCGGAATAACCCGTGGCGCCTCTGGTGCATAATATAACACTAATATATAAAGGTAAAATCCCTGGAGATTATCGATGGAAGCATAACACGAATCTTTTGCCGTGCCCTGAAATCAATCGAGTTCGAAGTTATGCAAACGTCAGATCACCCGATGTTTGCATTTAGAACGCTAGCGTTGTGATTTATGTTTGATATGAGGGTACCTGTATAGAATCCGGCCCGCCTTAATTTCGACGTTATCAATATACAACATGTACAGTAACCATGCACAATGCATACTAAACTACATTATTAAACATGTTTTGCGTAAAAACACATTTAATCACGTTTTTCGAAGCTCGAATTCGCATCTTTAACCTGCTTTGAGCGCCATATTGCCCCTTTATCCGCAAGATGGCGACACTTAGAGTCATTTAAATATGGGAATTCGAGAATCAAAAAAGGTGATTAAATGTGTTTTATGAACAGCATGGTGTAATAATTTACATGTCCCATAGTTGAGCATGCATTGTGCATACATTGTGCAAGGTTACTATACATATTGTATGACATAATGGCGACATTGAGGTGGGCCCTGATTCTACACAAGTGCCCATATGAGTAAGCATTATTTTTGGTACGATGTATTCTTGGCTGATGCAGTAATTATTTGATTATTTGTGTTCTTGTCGTTGACATGGGTTCATCATTGTTATGACTCTCTAATTTAAAGAACACCTTCCGTCGACACTGGATCCCACGATGCATTGCATTGATTCTCGCCCGCAATCAACCAACCAAAAACATGCTATTCCAGGTATTGACTTTTAAGTCGTTGTCCATACCAAGTCACTTTAACAAAAACGGCTACAACCGTATTGAACATTTCTAGATAATTGTTTTTCTCGTTGAAACATTTCTGTTAACATATCCAAAAGGTTTTTACCTAAGTAGAAGTTTACGCCATCTTCTCAAGACGGCTTCGTCACTACTAATGGCGTCCTGGTAGGATGACGTCATCGTATGCGTGAGGAAGTTCGTAGTTCCCTCGTCTTGGCTGATCGATGCCTTTGTCGTACGACAAAAGCTGCGACCGTTTCTTTTCGCTCCTCGTGTATTACACTAAGAGAACAAAACGCAAGTCCACCACCAACAAGTCCGCCCTCACAGACCACACGACCGCCCAAAACCATCTGATATACTGAGAGGGAGTAAAAGAGGTTGACGGGGAGTCTCACAGAAGGAGAATACACGTGAAAGAAGCGATATGGATACGGAAGACAGAGGCAGTAATCAACCGAGATGATGGGAACTACGAACTTCCTCACGTACACGATGATGTCATTCTACTAGCGCGTCATACTTAGTACTGACTGTAACGAATGTTAAGTCATACTTATCCGCTAGGGTGCAGCTCTGGATATATTATGTTTACCACCGGACAGTGCGGGACTGGCACGAGACGAGCCCGGCAATTAAACGTGTTGTTAAACTCAGTCATTGTTTGTGTCACGTAACAAGACAAACATTTACATGGTGTCAGATCAGGGGATGTTTCTTTTAGTAAGTGGCAATTGACCAAGAACTGTAAGTAGAACATTGCAACTAGCAAATATCAGTACTACGGTGACAATATTGCATTTACCCGCTCACTCGCAATTTGGAATGAACTGACGACAAAATGGCTGACGTAGGGCTTCGAAAACCTTCACCGTTATGTTTCGATGGCAATGCAGCCGAAAACTGGCGCATTTTCGAACAAGAATATAACGTATTTGTTCTTGCTGCATATGACGATAAACCAGACAAAGTGAAAGCATATGTTTTATTGAACTTGGCTGGTGCAGAAGCTATTGAACGAGAGCGTTCGTTCACGTACGAGCCGACGGAGTCACGTGAAGACCCGGAATGTCTAAAAAGAAAGTTCAGAGACATCTGCAATCCGCGAACCAACATCATACTGGAACGACACAGGTTCAACTGTCGTGTACAACAACCAGGCGAGTCAATTCAGACGTTTTTGAGCGATCTAAAGATAAGATCAATCAGCTGTCAATACGGAGAACTGGCGGACAGTTTGATCAGAGACAGGATTGTGACGGGCATTATCAACGATGGAGTGAGGAGACTTCTTTTAAGGGAGAGTGACCTCACACTAGCGAAAACAATGCAGATTTGTCAGATACACGAGCTGTCTGAACAGGATGCAAAAGCAATGCAACCACCAAAAGTGGAGGTGGATACAGTGAAGCAGCATCGGTTTGCAGAGAAGAAATGGCAGAATCGACAATCAACAACACATTCAAAACAAATGTGTGACAAATGTGGACATTGTCATGGCAAGGCCAGGGAACAGTGTCGCGCTTATCAAAAACAATGTCACAACTGCCGAAGGTGGAACCATTTCGCATCTGTGTGTAGGTCGAAACCGAAAACAGAACCACTAAATCTACATTTCAAGAAAAATGTTGCAGAAGTAAACGAAGAAACGTTCACTATCGAGACAGTAGATATATTTGACAAAAGGAGACATACACACAACGTTGTGTATAAACAATGCGAAGATAGATGTCAAAGTAGACACTTGAGCAAAATGCAACGTGATGAGTCTTCGACGACTCAATCAGCTGCATAGTAACAATCGTTTAGACACATCGAGAAGAATAACACTGGTGGGGTTTGGTGGAAATGCACTGAAATCTGTTGGAGTAGCAAGACTACTATGTCATCAGGGAAAACAAGAGTATGTCATAGACTTTCATGTAGTCGACAAGAAAGTAACAACACTACTTGGACTGAAAGACAGTATCAGGCTAGAACTAATCACTCTAAGCGCTGATGTGCATGAACTTTCACATGCTGAACAGATAGCAGAACACAAACTGCCACCAGGTATTCTACAAGAGCGACCTATTTGACAACACACTTGGAAAGTTGCCAGTCAAATACAAAATAACAATCGATCCGAGCATTACACCAGTCATACGGCCTGTGAGGTCAGTGCCAGTAGCTTTGAAACAGAAACTGAAGAGTGAGCTGGAAGTGATGGTCGAGAAAGGTATAATCACACCAGTGAACGAACCATCCGATTGGGTGTCGGCATTGGTGGTGGTAAAGAAGAAAGATACAAATGACATTCGCATTTGCATGGATCCAGGAGATCTAAATCGAGCAATCAAGCGACCACACTACCCGATGCGAACGACCGAAGAGGTAGTCGAGAACATTCCGAATGCAAAGTACTTCACAGTCATGGATGCAAAGCAAGCATTCTACCACATCCCATTGGAGAACGATTCATCATACCTGACAACCTTTGGAACGCCATTCGGAAGATTTCGCTATTTGCGCATGCCAATGGGGATAAGTTCAGCATCGGAAGTGTATCAGCGAGGAATTGAACATTTGTTAGCTGGATACCCCTGTGCAGTGATCATGGATGACATACTAGTGAGTGGAGCATCTGAAATGGAACACGACACTAATCTTGAGAAAGTGCTAAAACGGCTGCGCGAGATCAATTTGAAGCTAGCACCGCGAAAATGCAAGTACAAACTGCAAGAAATACCGTACATTGGACATGTACTATCTAAGGATGGACTCAAACCAGATCCGAGAAAAGTGCAGGCGATCACAGAAATGCCAGAACCAGAAAACACAACAGACTTGCTACGATTCATGGGAATGGTTAAATACCTATCAAAGTTTGTCCCTGATCTAAGTGAGAAAGCTGCTGCTCTCAACGAGCTTCTGCACAAAGACAATGAGTGGGTCTGGGATGTTCCACAGCAGAAAGCCTATGACGATGTGAAACAAAGTATAGCACACGCAACTATTCTTGCGTATTTCGATGTCAACAAGGATGTCACTCTGACATGTGATGCTTCACAGCATGGATTAGGGGCTGCCTGTCTACAAAATGGCAGACCAGTCGCCTACGTGTCAAGAGCGTTGACTGAGACGGAAACAAGATATGCGCAGATAGAGAAAGAGCTGTTAGCCGTAGTCTTTGCGTGCACAAAATTCAAAAACTACATTTGTGCAAAACAAGTGACAGTCGAGACAGACCACCAGCCTCTCATATCAATCACAAAGAAGCCGTTATCGGCAGCACCAGCAAGACTACAACGAATGCTGATGAGATTACAGAGTCATGACATTCATCTCGTATATAGAAAAGGCAGACCTTGTGCTAGCTGATGCGCTATCGAGAGCGTATCTACAGACACAACAACAGGAGAATGAGGAAGTGACAGATTATGAGGTTTTGTCACTACTGCCGATAACTAGCAACAAGCTAGACGAGCTAAAACAAGCTACTGCAGCCGACAATTCACTCCAGAGAGTATATCGAGCAACACAGTCAGGCTGGCCAACTCAGAGCAAACACGTTCATCCTGAATTGAAGCCATACTTTCCATTCAGAGATGAGATGACGTCAGAAGATTGAGTGATACTCAAGGGACACAAAATTGTTGTCCCATCAGCTCTGAGAAACGAGTATGTTAACCTCGCGCACAAGGGACACATCGGTATCGATGCAACAAAACGAAGAGCGAGAGATGTGATGTTTTGGCCCAACATGAACAGTGACATTGAAAAGGCAATTACTGCTTGCGAAACGTGTCAAAGCATGACATACCACCAGCAGAAAGAGCCTCTCATGTCATACCCAGTACCAAATCAGCCGTGGGCAACTGTGGGGACTGATTTGTTCGACTGGCACAACTGCATGTACCTCATAACCGTCAATTCGTATTCAGGTTGGTACGAAATAGATCTGCTGAGAGACACGTTGACATCGACAATCATCAAAAAGATGAAAACACACTTCTCGCGATTTGGAATACCTTTGATGGTAATTTCTGACAGCGGATCTCAGTATAAATCACGAGAATTCAAACAGTTCGCAAGAGACTGGTCATTCAACCATGTAATGAGCAGTCCACACTTTCACAGCAGCAATGGCCTAGCTGAGAAAGCAGTGCAGATAGCAAAGAAGCTGCTAGAGAAATCATACAGAGATGGCACAGATGCGCATTTGAATCTGCTCAATTGGCGAAACACTCCACGTGACGCAGTCTTAGGATCTCCTGCACAACGCAACATATCACGCCGCACAAGGACAACATTGCCTATAACACAGACACTGTGAAAACCACAAGTTCTCAACAAACAGACAGTGCAGCATCAGTTGTCTAAGAAAAGGCTGCAACAAAAGAAATATGCGGACAAGTCGGCTAAGCCACTACCGTTGCTGCACACAGGTGACAACGTCCGCATGCAAACGCCAAAAGGCTATGGTAAGCCTGCTGCCATCACACGGCTGGCAAATGAACCTCGTTCCTACTATGTGCGATCCGAGGAAGGAACTGAATACCGGAGAAATCGTCGACACTTGCTTAAAGTGCCAACAACTGTGCCAGCAACAGTCGATACGACGCTGCCAGCGATCTCCGGAGAGACTATAGAAACACTGCCAAGAAATGAACAATCGAACACTGTCTTAAAACCAGTAATGTCACGCAGTGGTAGGTTAATTAAGACCCCTGCCAGATATGCTGAATGAACAGACATTTAATTAAGAGACTTGTTAATTGTCATACACGAACATTTAACATATTATTATTATTGTTTCGCTATAATGTTTAAAGATGCATACATGGTAAGATAGCATGTTACTTTACAAAGGAGGGAGGATGTAACGAATGTTAAGTCATACTTATCCGCTAGGGTGCAGCTCTGGATATATTATGTTTACCACCGGACAGTGCGGGACTGGCACGAGACGAGCCCGGCAATTAAACGTGTTGTTAAACTCAGTCACTGTTTGTGTCACGTAACAAGACAAACATTTACACTGACGAAGCCGTCTTGAGAAGATGACGAAAACGTCTACTGAAGTAAAAAAAATGGATATGTTTAAGAAATTATTCAACACGACTACTACCGCGCACGCATGCGCATTTTATGCAGGTAGGCGTCAACACTGAGGCTAAGTGTCAGTGCCACCCAAAGTCATACTATAATCTTCTTGTCGACAAATCGGTATCGATCTAAATTTTGGTTAGATATAACGACAACGTTTCGCTAAGATAATACGCACGCACACACACACGCGCATGCACGCACGCACGCACACAAACATACACATTACATCAATTGGTTTAAGTTCATGCTGAAGTCTCGGACTGGATGAACAAGTCTCTAGTATTTTGGCTGACAAGTCCAAGTAACTCCCAAATGCTCGAGTAAAAGTGCGACTCGAGTCGTCCTTGAGTCGTACTTGAGCACTCGAGTCCACCAGCTCTAATCATAATTGTGTAATTGTGTCACTGCTATAGACAGGGCTACTAGGCCAGTTAATGTGATGTATTTGTCCCAGTATGAAACAAGTACCCAGTCACAAGACACATATCCAACACTGTGCATACGCGCAACTGCAGACATAGCCAACTGTTTTTTGCTGTTGGACTTTATTACCACAAGTTGAATATTCGCCGTTTTCTGCAGAACATTATATTTATAGTTTTGGGAATTAATACAGTTTCCACTGATTATTATTATTATTTTATTCAACCTCCGTTACCGGAGAAAAACATTCAACTACATACGGATCCCATCTGAGTCCAATCCGGGTGACCCCAGACCCATCCGGATCCAATCCGGGTGACCCCAGACCCATCCGGGTCCCATCCAGGTTCTATCCGGGTGAACCCTGACCATTTTGTGTACATATTGCACAGTTGAGTCCCAATTGATAAATCAAACATATCATGTGTGCAGAGAGGGTTGTAGTACACGGCAGTTATACAAATACCGCTGTAGAATTACTATGTTGAGTTGATGTTACAATCTTAAAGGTTTGTCTGAGATTAGTCTATTTATCTTTTGGTTTTTCCTGGACGATTAAAACATTAGGCCTACGGTGCATCCTTTCTGGGTACACGGTTATGCGGTAAAACATATTCTCTTGCAAAGCCACATACAATTGAACAGTATATAATTCAGCAAGTGAATCCAATTTTGAAATTGACAAAGTTGTTTCTTAGAGTAAAATTGTAATGAGGCAAAGGGGTATTTGATTCTTTTTACCAGTTTGTCCCCATTTGAATTGGCCAAATGAAACTCAAAGTATGCTAACTCGGAAGCTTGGATTTAACATTGAAGCTTTGGACCTACATAACAAATAATGGATTAATTTTCACATGGCTGAGCAGGTTCCTGTTCTGACTGATCCAGATATTTCCACCCATTATCACATCATTTAATTTCCTTAAAATTGATCTAATTATTGGCACAATCACATATCATTAACATGTATTCCTTCGACAGCCGTATAATTAACACCACATCAAAAGATAAAGGTTTCACCACCTGAAGAGATGTATTTGTGATCTTACGTATCACTTAGTTATTTCAGAAAGTCGTGTCCCACAGGGTGAATAGTTGATTTGACTACTGCAAGTAGCATACACAAGGAATTGTATCGTTCCTAAATTAACATTGTATGTATATTTACATGTTGTGCCATAATTACATTGACTTTTATTACGTGATCATGTTAGCTACTCGATCACATTATCAATCACCCTTTGAATTTTATGACATCACGTTTTTTCCACTCTCCCAGATTGCTATCTCACAATTAATATGTTTCCAGAACGCCTTTTCCACTGCTGCCACAACTATGAAGATCGTCTGTCGAAGGTGGCTTACCATTTCAAAACAGTACCCTGAAGAATTAGCTGACATGTAAATAGTAAAGTTTGGCAATACTGAAAAATTAACTATAAAGCTAATTTTAACAAACCTAGAACAATGTTCGTGTCATTCATTCTCTAAAGCATAGCCGTGTCATTGAACAGTCTGTCATAACTATAATTATATATATATATATATATATATATATATATATATATATATATATAACCAGAACAAGAGTGCACACGAATCGTGGACTGATATATTTTGATTCTATTGGATCTTGAACAAATAACTGAAATAATGCTGCAAAAGATACACGGTAATACAGGATAGGCGTCAACCACCGATGAGCCAAATCTCTTTTGTTCTAAATATTAGTCTAACATAAACAAATGTCTTAAATATAAATTTCTTTGATTTTGGAACGTATGGTGTACTATTGTATTTCTATAATTTTTAATAGATTCGCCATCCTTTCTATCGCTTCAACACATCTGCTTATATTGATAAATGTGAATGCCAGAAAGAACAAAACATATATTCGTTTAGCATAGCTCTGTTTAGTTAAACACAGTCACCAATTAGTGCACGAGTCAGTAAAAACGCCAATACGTGTACACAAGAAGTTTCAGATTGTTAAAAACTATGCTTCCCTAATTCATTTCAAGCTTGGCATGTGTGTACAAGATGCATTGGAGGATAAGAAGGCAACATATCTCCATATTCATATTTTCTTTTCATATTTTATGATACATTGAATACTGGGAATAATTCATGTTGGTAATCAATCTCAGGTTTAAAACGTCATGTGAATCTTAAACCAGCGGCAACTACAACCACGTGTAAAATATTTGAAAAATTTTGTAATGGAGGTAACAAAAATATGGCTGTAATATAAATATTAATATGTCTTGTTTCCATGTACAATTTGAAGCCAAAGCTTAATTTCCAGAGAGCCCCTCTCGATCCTTTATTTATAACCATTTTGTGACCTTACCAGAATTAAATATAAAATTATTAGGAATATCGGAAAAGTCATAATTTTCAAGCGTATTTATGGTTTAAAGGATTGTCTGAGATAGGACACCCCCCGCCCCACCCAAGATCCTGCTGACGCCCCTGGCATCGTTGTGCTTTAAATATATTGCATATATGAAAGCTTGAAAAGTATGTAGAAGAATTGGAATGATATAATAATATAAACTATGAATATATATGCAAGGTGTTTTCAGAAAAAAACTCAATTTTTCAGGGAAAATGGGAAAAATATTGGTAACAATGTGTATTGACCGGTAAAATTTACACACAAAAACGTAGCGGAAGCTCTACAAACTTGAAACAAATTCTGGGAAAACTGACAACAAAACACATAGGTGATACTATTCATTCACTAATAAATTAACATACTTTTCAACAGTTTAACTATTTTGCCAACACATCCGTCACATTAATTTACGCAGGATTGGGTTTCACCCAAAAAAAAAAAAATTTCTAAACGATCGGTAGAAACTCATACAATGTGCTAAGTTATCGGTTCTTGTCATTTTGGACGGGGCGGGTTTATTGTGGTGAAAACCGTTTTTACCACATGGTGGCAATAAACTGTAAGATATTGTATGGAAACAGGAACTGTGATGTTACTGAAACTATACTTCTACCAATAAACAATCAGTTAAATGCATATGATGTGTGCCCAGTCAAACACCAAGTTTTATGAACGTAAGACAGTACAAAATCTACAACATTTAAAGCATTTCCGAACCCTCCTTTTCAAGCCCTGGGTATGGGCCTGGTGTGTGATTAACCAATAACGACAATAAGCCCTTGTTCGGTAATGTCCGAACATATAAAAAAACGACGTAACAGCATTTTCTAAAATCATGTTTATAAATTTATTTATATAAAATAGCAATTAACGATGCATACATTGACCTTTATGCTAGCCTCTGAAAACCACCACCAATTGTAACATTGACTACAGTAGTACAAGTGAAAGCCTAAAATCCTGGACATTTTGCATAAGCTCAATCGTATTATTTTGAAATCCAAAATATATCCATCAAAATTATTAATGTATAATATTACTAAATGTAATAGCAAAACAAATGTCCTGCTATGAAACGACATAGCCACTGATTGATAGCCCATGCACACTCTTGTAGGCCCTAGAAACCTTTGCACAGGGCAGAATTTAATTCAGTTAACGGATTAACCTTACCAAATGTTTGTATTTGTTCGCACGTTTATATGCAAATGTGCGCAACAGTATTTCGCATAATTATATACAATTTAACCATCAAACCCAACGAAAGCCAGAACCCTTAGAGCATGAGGCCACAAGGCCACCAAGAGGACATGTGTGTGTGACGCCAACTCTACTTTCCATAGGTGGCTCGGAAGCGCATGTTGAGATAATCTAGCGACGTGATCGGGTCGTATTTGTTGGTTCCGTCGAGAGACTGTATCACACAATCGTCATCCGGTTGCATGAAGTAGACGACTGACATGCGCGCTCGCCCTCTGTTCACCTGTGTTTCCGGAATGACAACTCGATGTTTCTGCAAAAAAAGGCAATCAAAGACTTGTTGAAGCCTAACCCTAACTCACGACTGGAGACGAACAATTTAATGGTTCATTTATGTTATGGGCGGATCCAGACCTTGGAAAAGGGGGGTGCCCAGTTTCCCCCAAAAAGAAGCCATGTTGCTGGACTTCTACTTATTCACATTTATACATGAAATACACGCACGCACGCACGCACGCACGAACGCACATACATACGCACATGTACATACACTACATATAATCAAATAATAAATATTGCAGTAGTCCCCGTCTATCATTTATTTGCTTGCAACGTAAGTGAGGAGGTGGCCTCTTGTGATAGGGGAACACGTATATATATATATATATATATATATATATATATATATATATATATATATATATATATATATATATATATATATATATATATATATATATATATATATATATATATACTTATTTATTTATTTATTTATTTATTTATTTACCTATTAACTACAGTAGGGCAGACCGGGGCTAGTTGTAACAAAAACATAGTGGTTCGGACTTTTACCCGATCGAAACTCGAAACTACATATCCGTGAATACCCTTCCTGACTATGCATTATGTCCTTCGACAAAGAATCGTGTGCACATAAACCGTTAAAATTAGATTTTCCGATAGTTTATCACATCATTGTTTTTTTTAATTAGCGCAGTTTTCAACCTCATCAGTAGATCCACGTGATACCACACGTGATACCACACGTGATACCACACGTGATACCACACGTGATACCACACGTGATACCACACGGGCGGCCTTAACACTATTGATGAACATGCTGCTATCCTGCGAAATAAGTTGCATTGGTAGTTTTGTCTGTTAAACTTGCCCGTATTACAACAAGCCCCATTCTTCCTGTATACACAGATTACCAGCAAAATACGCGAACTTACCGAAGCTAAACTAGCACGTCGCTCTAACAGAAATGCAAAGAACTTATTAAAATTTATAAAGTGCGATTTTTTCAGCCATAAACGTTTTGTCTGACAGCTGTCAATGAAGCCGTTTCATCACAGAAAATGTGTCTTGTCGTTGCGATTATTTTAGCTGTGCACAATTAATCGTAATTGGTCGGTTTAGTGCTTGCGCCTAAGCAACCAGACACCAGCCATCACTAATAACCCAATTTAAAATAGAAAAAGAACACATTTACTGACGGTGTCTAGGGGAAGGCAGTGAGCCATTTTTCATTCTTTGTATCCAGGACACACTCATATTCATACGTCAAAATTGTTTTTACTCACATAAACTATGATTGTTAGTAAATCAGTTTATACCAATAAAATAATATTATATCTAGGATAATTATATGTAGCTGATTCAATTAAGGTTCGTAAGCTGCCTCAACTAACACATGGTTTGGGGTAAGTTGAGCACTGTGAAGCGTAAATTTAATAAATGCTTTATTTGTATCATTTACTTAGGCCTTGTACTAAAATGTAATAACAACTCAGCCAACACATCTACCCAATGGGTACAACACATCTCTGACAATCCACACGCTTATTTAATAAGTCGACGCACTTAATTAATTTATACTTATAGGCCACTTATAGGCCAATCGCAACCAGTGTACCTAACTGCTAATATATTGAAATGTAGCTATCCAGCGTAGCAATTTGCTCTGGAAAAAATTATTCCTTGATGTATTTTAGGGTAAAGAACAATCGTCTTCGTTAACCGCTGCTCACATAACTTCCCATTGGCCTTGTGTGGCTTAACTAGCCCCATTTAGACAATTTTTAAATAAGTCATTTATATGAGCACAAACAAAAAAGTCTAGTAAAGATAGTTTACACACCGGCAGACATTGCTCACAATCCCAAAAAGTTTCGAAAAACATACTTTTAACTCACATTTTCTGATCGTTGTTTCAAATGCCAATTATTGTGCGTCAATCGTGTTCTAATAACATATTCAACCAATGGGTGGTACCATGTAACTGTCGCTGCTGTAGCTTCCTGGGAAAGATGGGTGGCGCAACTAACCCAGTGGCTCTACATACATTTCCTTCCCCTACTATTGCTTACGTGTTGGGGCGTGTACAAAGAAACTGATTCTATGTAAGAAAACACAACATATATAAATGGTGTATCGGTGGCATTTGATGATCGCGGGAATAATACGTTATTGTTGTAAGTCTACATCTCGCGGTCCCCGCACCCGCGTTTACTCAGCAGCAGCACTGTATATGTATACAGCGATGTATACAGCGCACACCACAGTTCTTTTTCCCAGTGTTAACCATTTCAACGTTATGCATGACTGCAAGAACACCATCCATTAAAAATTATAAAACACTGGCAATATGTCCCAATGTTCTGAAGAGTTTGGTGAAAATGATTTATCTCCTGCTCTTTTAATCATGTCGCAAACGTGCTTACCCCCAAAATTATAAGATTTTACAAAATAGTAATACACCTATTGTGTTTCGAGAAAGTCACCCCTAAAAGGCCTATGCATTCTCAAATCCACTCGATACTGCAGCATGTTATTGCTAAAGGTCCGACATTTTAAATATTTCAACTTTCCTGGAATGCTATTACCTCTGGTCGCAAATAAAACCACTGACATCGGCTAACTTGTGTATGGTAGTAATAGTGGCAATGCCCCACGTTTGTACGTTAGAATTGTCCTCATCTGAAGAACAAGGACAGCATTGCGTCACCTCGCGGTGTCTTGACAATTAATTCTTACTTGATCGGAACAAAATAAAGGGCTCGTATCTTTTTTAATCCTGATTTACGAGGGGTACGAATCCATCTCCAACCCGGTTGCTAAACTCGACAGTATCGAATTACAAAAATCAAAACGGAACATTCATTAAGTATTCGTGATTTTAGTGAAAATTTTAGTCAAGTTAGGAGAATACTATAATTTATATGTCGTTAAATAATTACTATAACGTTTACTCATTACAACGACGTGTGTGACAGCCTGCTTGCCATACGATCTGGCGAGCAAAAAAAGAACTAAGTCGTCCCATGACTTTATAGTTGTGATTACAGACAATCTAAATATTCTGTTGAAGATGTTTTCCTCGAAGCGCGACCCACTTACTGTAGATGTGAGTTTATCAGAAGTCCAGCGCTGCATGAGGTCGCCTATGTTAACCAGGACTGTGTCAGCCATGGGCGTGGCTGGGACGAACTCACCGTCTCGTGTGCGCAGCTGAAATAAATTGAACACCACTAGTATAGAATGCAGACCCGTCCTCGGGGTTTGAAAAGAGGGTTCGGGCGTACTCAAGCAGCCGGGGATTTATGGGATGATTTCTAAAAATGCTACAGCTAAAACAAATTCTCTTGACTGGAATTTGCAACAGTGAAACGATTATTCACATTCGAAAAAGTAGAACCTAACATCTGAAAAACTGAAAACCATGAGATGTCCAAGCGCATAGTCCTTAGTTACGGGTAGGCCTATATCTAGTCTAGTGAAACCTGGTGCTGACACTCATGTTCTAGACATATTCAAAAACCAATTATTTAGCATTGTAAAATATTTGCTCGCCGAGATCATGAGAACTGCGAGTAATACGTATTGAACCTGTGCTTAACCAATTAACTAGCTTGGAATAGAATACGTGATGATTGCGTACACCAATGGCGCGCGATATGGGTTTATCAGTCAGCGAAATGTACGGCTATATACCTGTGGAAGACATCCTCTCGAGCCAAGGGCGGCTGAGTACATTAATACTCGTGGCAGATCGACCTATTCAAATGTGTATTTGTCAGTTGGTGTGTTAACCAATGATACTCGGTTCTTAGCTTTCTAGAACATAATTGGCTGTGTACCGGTGGTCGCTGGTAGGACAGGGATTGATAGGCATTTCCTGGAATTGTTCTTTGAAGTTGGGCGCGCGTCTGGTTCGTGGAATCACGGGACCAAGACAGCAAGTGGGACTAAGTACAGTTGATTCAGCGCTCATCCACACATTGCCAGGGATGAGCTGGTGCTACAACTAGCCTGGCTCGCGGCGACGGTGGAAGAGGGTAACCTACCTCAAGACCTCCAGCATCATCCTGGAAAACTAGCGTAATGGATCCGTAATCTGAATGCTCCCCACATCGGATCTGATTCGGTTTAATATCTGCGAAACAAAAAGATGTCTTTGTAAAAACAATGCATTTTGTCCTAATATTCACAGAGCAGCAGCTGTTGATCATTTTATTATCTGAATGACATATAAACAATTGGGGAAAGTTGAGCAATATGTATAGGTAGATGATGGGTCACCAGTGGATGTTGTCTGCGTAGATTTTCAGAAAGATTTCGATAAAGTGCCACATCAAAGATTGTTACTTAAACTAAAAGCAAATGCTGTAGGTAATGGTGTAACCAACTGGATAGAAAAGTGGCTTACGTACAGAAGACAGAGAGTAATTGTAGATGGTGAGATTTCAAACTGGAAATCAGTATTGAGTGGGGTACCACAGGGATCAGTATTAGGACATATACTATTTTTAATATATATAAATTATTTGGAAGATGACATATCTAGCAAAGTACTGAAATTTGCAGATGACAAAAAGTATTCATAAAGATTACAAATGATACCTATAAACATAATTTACAGGATGATCTACATAAATTGGTTAAATGGTCAGAAAAATGGTTATCACACGTAAGAAGAAACGGCTAATTGTACCCCTGTACAAAGCAATAGTTAGACCGCATTATTGTATAAAAGCATGGAGGCCGTATCGTAACAAGGACATAGACAGACTAGAAAGAATATAACGAAGATCAACTAAAATTATTCCAGAATTGAGACACGTTACATATGAAAGCTGCTTATTAAAATGTGGTTTGACAACACTAGAGACCAGGAGAATAAGAGGAGTCCAAATAGAAGTGTTTAAAATAGAGAATGGTTATGAGAATATTGATAGGAATATGTTCTTCAAACTTAGAGAAGGCAGTAGAACCAGAGGACACAAAGCAGGAACAGTGTAGGTTGGACATGAGAAATTATTTATTTTCACAGTGGGTGATAAATGAATGGAACAAACTATCAAATAATTGTGTTAATGCTAGTAGTGTGAATATGTTTAAAAATAGAATTGACAGACATGTGATGGGGCGGGCTATACATAGATGATAAAATTGTTGGACTTTCGACAAGCCAATGGCTTCCTTGTCCTATTGCCATCTGGAACGTGTTGTTTGGGATGGCAATATTGTTAAATCTATGATAAACGTTGATAATCGAACTATTTACCAGCATCGTGCTGTAACGGCGGATAAAACAGACATCGCAGCGCCGTCGAATTGTTGGTGCCGGGCTTTTGATGTAAGTCATTGAAGTAAGCTGGATTCTACAGTGAAAGACAAGCATAATTAGCGTATCCGTACTGACACCACGTATCGGTACTGACACCACGTATCCGTACTGACACCACGTATCCGTACTGACACCACTTATCCGTACTGACAATACGTATCCGTACTGACACCGCGTAGAAATGTAGTCAACACCGCTAACAATAATATACAAACTAAGGTCAAAGTACTGCCAAACAGAACGCATCAATATGAATCCATGTATTGACAGCCAGTACTTTATGTGATTGTAAGCAAAGTAACCAGCCAAACATTCTGAGACTTGGTGGCAGCATCTGCTATCTTTTTACTGATAAGCAGAGCAAATTTAATAGCAACCACTTGACTCCAGCTCTTTCAAAACGTCTATGCCGACCCTAGGGTTGTTTTCGTGTACGCTGACTGTTGAGATGAACACTTCCAGTTGTACACATAGTGCGCTTTCGTAATTATTGTTATTCCACTTATTTTCTGCTACATCAGTTAAGCTGACAAATTACGCTTCACCAAGTGTTATTTGTTACTCACTTTGTAGTGTAGTTCAACATAACTCTTCAAATCGAATGTGTTGAGAGATGGTATTCTAGCAGGAAGTATCATGTTATTAGGAAATGTTTTCTTTTGAGCCCGTGACTTGAATAAATTAAGCACGCACGTTTCGCCGACTGGCTAACTGTAGGAACTCATAACAAACAGCATGATCACTTTTTCATTCGCCTGTCGGAAATACCAGCGTCACCTACGTCCAGACCAAGGCCTAATCCCATCAGCAGCAGGACACGTTGGGCCAATGTCCAGCAGAGGTGGGAGAAGTGGTCACAGGCTGACCGAAGTCCGGGCACTTCCTCGTCCGGCCACATCTGAAACAATAGAACAAACCAGTATACCACTTGCAAGAGTCTTCAACTTGTCATTAAAAGAGAGAGTTGTTCCTTTTGAATGGAAAGAAGCAAACATCATACCATTATTTACAAAAGGTTCGAGAAATAAGTCAAAGAATTACAGACCAGTGAGCTTAACGTCAGTGATTTGTAAATTATTAGAAAGGTTAATTAAAAACCACATGGTGGACTTCCTTGTTAGGTATAAAATATTAAATTCATCTCAACATGAATTCCTAAAAGAGAGGTCAAGCTTAACAAATATGTTATGTTTTTTGGAAGAAATCAACAATTGGATAAACGAGGGATTGCCAGTAGATATTATCTACTTAGATTTTCAGAAAGATTTTGACAAAGTACCACATCAAAGATTACTGCTTAAATTAAAAGCCCGTGGTATCGGGGATGATATAATTGACTGGATAGAAAAATGGCTGACTGACAGAAGACAGCGTGTTGTAGTAGATGGAGACGTTTCAAACTGGAAATCAGTTTTGAGTGGGGTACCACAAGGATCAGTATTAGGACCTTTATTATTCTTAATATATATCAATGACTTGGACAAGTAACGTACTGAAAATGTGCAGAGGACACAAACTTGTTTAGAAAGGGTAACACTGATGGTGATAAACAACATTTACAAAACGATCTAGACATATTAGTGAAATGGTCTGAGAATGGCAGATGTTGTTACATTTTGGGAAATGTAAATGCTATATACATGGAAACTTTGATGTAAACTATAAAATGGGAGGTACTGTTCTGAGTACGACTGTAAAAGAAAAGGATTTATGAGTTACAATTAGCGCTGATATGAAGGTTTCAGAGCAGTGTGGTATTGCACCTTCAAAGGGTAATCAAATTCTTGGGTTGATTAGACCATAATACAAGGAAACAAAGGTAATTATACC
>BSQZ01000031.1:4655000-4657500 GCA_033239005.1 Lamellibrachia satsuma
ACTTTTTGGTGAAGGCAGTCGACATCTGCTTCAAGGTCTTCTTTATATTCAATGCAGAGTACCCCGCTGAGGCAGCAGACGTGTGGACATTCGTACATAAGGGGCTTTTCAACATCACCACGCCATATGACGTGGTCACACCAAGAGAGATGAAACTTCTCGGCCACATTAAGGCCAGGCTAAACCCCAAAAATTGAATAAAATACATATTTTTTTATTCATTTATTTTACCTGACATTATCATTCTAAGCACCCACAGAGTATCAAACTTGAATAAAGTATATAAATACTAGAAAAGTTGCATTTTATCCATAGCCTGTTGTGTAATATTTACCTAATTAAATATGCATAATTAAAAAATTAAGATTTTTTGCGATCTACTCCACCAATTTACACCTAGTTTTTACCAAACTGTACAGAAACGACCCTAGACCATCCTAAATAAAGTTGGCAAGATGTTGTGAAAGCTTGGTTTTTATTGGTTGTTAGTTGTACAGCAACATGCGTAGGGCTCCTGGATTAGCCAATCACAGAGAAGCTTAGAACTGCACTTTGGCTGGGTCTCATTTCCTGTTCAGAAACCGCGTGTGAGCATCTACTGGAGAAATTGTTGTGATATAAGTTCGTTTTTGCCTATATTTACATGTTGTGAACATTCAACCACACTTCACCAAGCACCACCAGGACTCAGGTATGTATAGAGCGATGTAATTATTATAAATATGAATATTTTGTTCAATTAGCAATGAAAAATGTCACGGGCATGGCACTGCCAGTCTAACTAGCGTAGACGGGGCAGGTCACTAAGTCAGACAAGTGACTAACTAGTATCCTGACTGGGGCTGTCTAGGGGGTCTAGGCCTGTGACCATGTTGTAATAGTTCCAATACATTTAATTGATGGTGTTTTTACTGCAAAATGTTGTCAATGTAAGAATCAAAGTAGTGTTATTATTCAGATAATGTAGCTGAGGCCACGGACCAAGCCAACTGCAATATTTTAGTATTTTCATTCTGTTTACTTACAATAACAGTATCACCCACGACCAATCAACTTCATTTGCTCAACTTTATTATTTTATATGTTAGTATGTAATAAATACAAGCTAATTTCACTACCTTTTGATTACTTTTGATATAACTGAATAATTTATCACACTGTTTATTTTCCAGGTTCGTCACTACTCGAGTGTCATCATGCCACGGGCAAAGCCCACAAAGAAGCGGAAATTTTATGGCAACAAGTATACACGGCCATTGAAAGAAACTGCCAAGCCGTGTGCTTCTGAAGAGAAACTACAGTACACCTGAAGAGAAGTGTTGTCACTGAACTTGATGGGTACAGACTGATAGATGTGCGAAATCTGGTGAACTTTGTCAGTGCTTTCCCTTGTCCCAACTGCGGTGATCATGGGTATACTGTCACAGAGGACATTGCTGGACTCCGAAGTTCTCTGTCATTTGAGTGCATGAATCATGACTGTGGCCACACTTACAAACTGAACTCTCAGCCTGATGGTGAAAGTGTCAACACCAGATTTGAGATGGCCATGTTTAGCATTGGCCGCAACCGACAACAAGCTGTGCGTCTCCTCGGAGAGATGAACATGCCTCCACCTGTGTCCTGTACTATGTGGAACAACGCGAAGGACAAGATTCATGAGGCAACACGCTTTGTTGCTGGCGAATCGATGAGGAGGGCAGCGCATGAATTGCGTGACGGTACTGGAAGCACAAATGTGATTGTGTCTTGTGATGGGTCAGTAAGCTGAGTGAGGCAGAATTCAACGCATGGTATGAAAATCACAAGGGCCGGTGCAAAAAAAACCATGATGGTTCGGCTGGTGCTATGGAGCCAGATGGCATGCTGAAAATATTTCGGCGTAGTGAAGAAAAGCATGGACTTGTGTACACACTTGTGTATCTGGGGGATGGTGATTCCAAGAGTTACCACATTGTTGTCAGTGCTGATCCCCCCATTTACCCCGAGAACGATGCTAAAAATAGAATTTCACTTTACTAAAAAAAAAGTATTTAAATATGCTTTGTTTTGTATAGTTACATCATTTTGTGTTGATAAATACAATTAATATTGGAATTTTTGTTTTGACTTCCATACTGGTTTAGCCTGGCCTTAAATGTTCGGACTAGACATACGAAGCTGACATTGTTTTGTTTTTAGTTGTCATCAAGCTGCCCGTCTGCTCTATGTGCAATGTACTTGGTTAGTTAGTAATTGAAACAGACAACGAATAGAGTCATGCATTGCATGCCAGTTATTTGCCCTTACAAATGTGTACTTTTGTGTGTACTAGAAAACTGAAATCAAGGTCACAGTGTGACGTCTCTTATTATTACGTCTCTTATTATTTCATGTAACACAATTAACAATTTACATTGTGCATATGTCACATGACACATTTTTATACTTTCATGACCTTGAGGGTCGCTAGTACATTGACTGGACGTGCCATTTTGAGCTACTCTATCATTTGCCTTTG